>CM068347.1:24916981-24961981 GCA_034769755.1 Odontamblyopus lacepedii
ATATCCATAATATGTTTTGCTTGCTTTGATAGACATAAATTTAATACACCATATTTGTTTCGAATCCGATAATATTGATGTTTCTAGCCATCTGGATAGGCGCTATAGAGTTCACTTTTCACTACCACTTTATAGTTTATTATATTCAGTCCATGTTCAAGCTTTAGTGATTCAGATTTCAGCAATAATCAGACAAAGTCTGTGCGTGTAGTAATTTATTGAACTATTTATTGGGGAAGTCTTTGAGCTCCTGCTTTGTCAGCTAAATCCGTGGAAACACCCCATATCCATATGTATATTTTTGCTTGCTTTGATACAGAGAGAATTGAATACCCAAAATTTGGTGCCAAATCCGATAATGTTGACATTTCTTGTATAGGCTAGGTGGCGCTTTATAGAGTAATTTTTCACTATGCTTTATAGTTTATTTATAATCAAGCTTCCTAATCAGGCATTAGTGATTCAAATTTCAGCACGATCAGACAAAGCCTGTGTGTGTAG
Organism: Odontamblyopus lacepedii; assembly: GCA_034769755.1. Classification (NCBI taxonomy): domain Eukaryota; kingdom Metazoa; phylum Chordata; class Actinopteri; order Gobiiformes; family Gobiidae; genus Odontamblyopus; species Odontamblyopus lacepedii. The sequence goes on from CM068347.1 coordinate 24,917,483, forward strand.
TGGCATTTTTTACTATTTTTTTAGAGAGTCTTTGCGCCCCTGCTATGAGACAATAGAAAATTGCACCATTTTTCGTAATATAAGATTTTGCTTGAAATCATGCATAGAATTTAATCCCCAAATTTGGTCCAAATCCGGATAATGTTGACGTTTCGTACCGATACACCAGGTGGCGCTACAGAGTTCACTTTTATTATATTTCATATTTCATCACATTCAGGCCGGGGATCACACTGTGGTGATGTGAGTTTGAGCTCTGTAGGCCAAAGCCTGTGGCCGTGGAGGGCATCAAAGAAACAGGAAAGCGAAGGTGTTATTCGCCGGCGTGCTACGGACAAACCTGCAGTGAAAAAAGTGCGCTGAGAAAAATGATGCTGTTTGTGGAGCCAACATCTGTGGATATGACGTGTCAAATCTGAGCTCAGTTTGGACCAAAACCAAGACACTTGAAGATTTTGGCGCACACATAGTCAAAGCGAAGTGTGAATTTTTGATCCACATGTGGCCCCTGACTTCCTGTTGGTCATAGGGCGGTTATTGACAAATGACATTTTCTGCTTGTCTCCTTGTTTTCTGTCACTGCTCCTGACCATTTTGTTGGCCTACACCAAAATATGCTTTTCAGCTCCCCCATAGGCTTTCAATTTTTGCCTCTTTCCAGGGCGGCGCTGCTCAAAGTAGCAGAGCACTTTGGGCATTGTCATGATGCCCGCTTTATCAAATTTTTCGCGGATCGGTCGATCTGAATACCCCATGTGAGACTTTTAAACCGTCATGTTCAGGCCACTCAAAATCGCTAGATGATTTTGCAAAGAAAAAGTAATAATAATAATAATAATAATAATAATAATAATAATATAGCGTAAGAAACCGACGACCAGAACAGCCACCCTGCGCCACTTCGTTAGGCGGGCCAATAATAATAATAAAAGAAACCAACGAAGAACAATACCCCTGCGCCGCCCGTATAGGGCGGTAGGGCCAGATAAAGGCACGCTTGCGGCAATGAGTAGCCCTACGCCCCAGCGCCTCCCTTCTCCCAGGCGACCGACCAGGACTCACGACCCCTGGCATGGACACTCTCTCTTCCCGACAGCTCCGTCCATCAGAAAAGTTACATAGTGCGACTTTTAAACATATTTTGTGGGGAGTCTTTGCGTCCCTGCTGGCCAACCATGGAAAATACCCCTATATCCATATAATGTACTTTTTTTTGGTTGAAGGCATTGCATAGAATTTAAATCCCCAAATCTGGTACAAATCCGATCAGGTTGAGGTTTCATGTTTTTACCAGTGAAGGGGGCGCTATAGTGCAACTTTTCATATGCTTTATGGTTTTATTATATTCAGGCCATGTTTCAAGCTTTAGGTGATTCAAATTTCAGGACAATCAGACAAAGTCTGTGCGTGTAGTAATTTCTGAACTATTTATTGGGGAGTCTTTTGCGCCCCTGCTGGTCAACCGTGGAAACACCCTATATCCATAGTATATTTTTTGCTTGCTTTGATACAGAGAATTTTAATACCTAAATTTGGTACAGATCCGATAATGTTGACTTTTCTTGCATAGGCTAGGTGGCGCTATAGAGTAACTTTTCATATGCTTTATAGTTTATTATAATCAAGCTCCTAATCAGCATTAGTGATTCAAATTTCAGCACGATCAGACAAAGCCTGTGTACTTAGGCATTTTTTAACTAATATTTTTAGGGGAGTCTTTCTGCGTCCCTGCTGGCGAACGATGACAATTGCACCTATGTCCATAATATAAGATTTTAGCCAGAAAATCATGGATAGAATATAATCCCCAAAATTTGGTCCAAATCCGATAATGTTGACGTTTCACGTGATACACTGAAGGTGGCGCTATGCAGAGTTCACTTTATTATATTTCATATTTCATCACATTCAGGCCGGGATCACACAATAGTGATGTGAGTTTGAGAAATGCAGTTCTGTAGGCCAAAGCCTGTGGCCGTGAGAGGGCATCAAAGCAAACAGGAAAGCGAAGGTGTTATTCGCCGATGCTACGGACAAACCGTGAAAAAGTGCGCTGAGAAAAATGATGCGTTTGTAGGGAGCCACATCTGTAGATGTGACGTATCAAATCTGAGCTACGTTTGGGACCAAAAACCAAGACACTTGAAGACTTTGATGCGTTACGCCAGTGAAAATGGCAGTGAATTTTTGATCCAATATGGCTTTAACTTCCTGTTGGTCATCGAGGGGTGTCTTAATGACATTTTCTACCTTGTCTCCTTGATATCTATGAACTGTCCCTGAATTTTGTCACCACGCCATAAATATGCTTTTCAGCTCCCCATAGACTTTCAATTTTTGCCTTTTCCAGAAGTGCGCTTGTCGAATGGGGCACTTCTGGGCATTGTCATGATGCCCATTTCTGACAAATTTTCACCGGACCGGGTCGATCTGATACCCCCATGTATGAGACTTTTAAGCCGATGTTTAGGCCCTCAAAATCGCGATCATTTGCAAAGAAAATAATAATAATAATAATAATTTAAAGCCGCTTATGGACAATGATGGCCCTCGCCCCCCGGTCGCGCACGCCCCTCCCCAGGCAACCGCTGAGGTCTTGTGACCGACCTGTGCACGACTCTCTCCTCCTGACAGCTCGTCCCCAGAAAAAATTACATAGGGCACCTTTAATATTTGAAAATGCAGGAATGATCTACAGAGCCAAATTATAGAAACTAGGACACAGGTCATCACATGACTTTTATAATCAAGAGCACTGTCAGACTCAAGACTGTGCATAAAAGCAGACTCCTCCAACAGAAAAGTTTACATAGTGCACCTTTAAACATATTTTGGGAGGGAGTATTTGACGCCTTTGTGGCTCAACATGGAAAATACCCCCATATCCATAATGTATTTTTTTGGTGCGAAGTAGACACGCATAGAATTTAATACCCATATTTGGTTTACAAATCCGATAATGTTGATGTTTCATGTCTGGATAGGGGGCGCCATAGAGTTCACTTTTCATATACTTTATAGTTTATTATATTACAGTCCATGTTCAAGCTTTTACTGATTCAGATTTCAGCACAATCAGTAACAAAGCCTGTGTAATTAACTAGTAATTTTGAATCTATTTATTGGGGGGAGTCTTTGCGCCCCTGCTGGCCAACTGTGGGAAACACCCCATATCCATAATATATTTTTTGCTTGCTTTGATACAGAGAATTGAATACCCAAATTTGGTACAAATCCGATAATGTTGACGTTTCTTGTATAGGCTAGGTGGCGCTATAGGAAGTAACTTTTCATATGCTTTATAGTTTATTATAATCAAGCCCTAATCAGGTATTAGTGATTCAAATTTCAGCACAATCAGACAAAGCCCTGTGTGTGTAGGCATTTTTAAACTATTTTTAGGGGAGTCTTTGCGCCCCTGCTGGTGAACGATGAAAATTGCACCAAGTCCATAATATAAGATTTAGCTTTGAAATCATGGATAGAATATAATCCCCAAAATTTGGTACACAAATCCGATAGTATGTTGACGTTCACGTATACACTGAGGTGGCGTAAATACAGAGTTCAACTTTATTATATTTCATATTTCATCACATTCAGGCTGGGATCATTGGCACAATAGTGATGTGAGTTTGAGCTCTAGTAAGGCCAAAGCCTGTGGCCGTGTGAGAGGGCATCAAAGAAACAGGAAACGAAGAGTGTTATTCGCGGCGTGCTCTACACGGACAAACCGTGAAAAAGTGCAGCGCTTAGAAAAATACGGCGTTTGTGGACTCCACATCTGTAGATCTTGACGATTGTCAAATCTGAGCTCGATTTGGACCAAAACCAAGACACTTGAAGACTTTGTGGCGTACATGCAGTTCAAAACAGCGGCGAGCTTTTGATTCACCATATGGCCGACTTCCTGTTGAGTCACAGGGGTGTGTTCATGACATTTTCTGCTTGTCTCCTTTGTTTTCTATCATTGTCCCGAATTTTGTCGGCCCTCGCCTGAAATATGCTTTTCCAGCTCCCCATAGGCTTTCCAATTCTTTTTGACTTTTCCAGGGGCGCTGTTTCAGAAAGTGGGGAGGCACTTTGGGCATTGTCGCGATGTCTGCCCGTTTTATCAAATTTTTCACCGGACCAGTCGAGTCTGATACTCCCATGTGAGACTTACCCGTGCCGAAGTGTTCAGGGGTCAAATCCCTGCATTTCTTTGTTTATACAGAACGAAGAATAATGTTAACTTAAAGCCGCTCGCGGCAATGATGGCCCTCGCCCAAGGCGCGCATACGTTCCTTCTGATCACGACGCTAAGGACTTGTGACAGCCCTGGCACCGACACTCTCTCCTCCACGACAGCTCGTCTATTAGAAAAATTACCGGTACATAGTGCGCACCTTTAAATGTTCCCCAAACTCATTGCACTCCTGCTGGGCAATCGTGACAAAATGACACAGGGCCATAATGACAATATATTTTTGGTTTGTAATCATGCATAGAATGTAATTCCCAAATTTGGTCCAAATCCGATAATGTTGACGTTTCACGTATACACTAGGTGGGCGCGCTATAGAGTTCACTTTTATTATATTTCATATTTCACATCACATTCAGGCCGGGATCACACAATAGTGATGTGAGGTTTGAGCTCTGTAGGCCAAAGCCTGTAGCCGTGAGAGGTCATCAAAGAAACAAGGAAACTAAAGCGTTATTACGCATGGTAAAAGCTCTGGTTCGGCAAACCGTGAAAAAGTGCAAGCTGAGAAAAATGATGCGTTTGTGGACCCACATCTGTAGATGTGGCGCGATATTCAAATCTGGAGCTCGTTTGGACCAAAACCAAGACACTTGAAGACTTTGATACGCGCCAGCTTTCAAAGCAGCCCAATGGCAGATTTTTTTGATCCAATATGGCCGATTTCCTCGTTGGCTTTCATAGAGACGTGCCTCAATTCATCTTGGTTTGTCTCATGGTTCTCTGTCACTGTCCCGAATTTCGTTTCCCCTCATGACCAAACTTTGATTGTCCCTCTCCCATAGGGATCCAATTCTAGGGCGCAGTTGAGTGAGGCCACTTTGGTCATTGTTACGATGACCAGTTTTATTGAATTTTTCACCGGGCGGTCAAATGATTCTATACCCCCATGTGAGACTTTCGTTGATGTTCAGAGTCCAATCTTGCATTTCTTTGTGTATACAGAGCGAAGAACAATAATACAACTTAAAGCCCCATCGCGGTAATGATGGCCCTCGCCCGGTGCGCAAGCCCATGCCAGGCAACACGCCGAGGACTTCGTGACCGCCCTGGACACGACACTCTGTCCTCCCGACAGCCTTCGCCCTCAGACAAAATTACATAGGGCACCTTTAATATTTGAAAATGGGAACAGACTCTAGAGCCAAAAATTATAGAAACTAGGCCACAGAGTACACATGACTTTATAATCAAGAGCACTGTCAGACTAAGACTGTGCATAAAAACAGATCCCTCCACCAGAAAAAGTTACATAGTGCACCTTCAAACATATTTTGGGAGGAGTATTTGCGCCCTTTAACTGGCCAACCATGGAAAATACCCCCATATCCATAATGTATTTTTGGGAGTCGGAGACATGCATAGAATGTGGTATTCCACAAATCTGGTACAAATCCGATAATGTTGATGTTTCATGTCTGAGGTAGGGGCGTTACATGAGTTCACTTTTCATATACTTTATAGTTTATTATATTCAGTCCATGTTCAAGCTTTAGTGATTCAAATTTCAGCACAAATCAGGAACAAAGTCTGTGCGTGTAGTAATTTTCTGAACTATTTATTGGGAATCTCTTGCGCCCCTGCTGTGCAAACTGTGGGAAACACCCCATATCCATGACATATTCTTTTGCTTGCTTTGATACAGAGAATTTAATCCCCAAATTTGGTACATTGAATCCGATAATATTGATCGTTTCTTGTATAGGCTAGGTGGCGAAATATAGAGATAACTTTTCATATGCTTTATAGTTTATTATAATTCAAGCCTTAATCAGGCATTAGTGATTCAAATTTCATACGATCAGACCAAAGCCTGTGTGTGTATAGGCATTTTTAACAATTTTTTATTGGAGTCTTTGCGCCCCTGGTGGCAAACAATAACAAAATTGCACCATTTCCGTAATATAAGATTTTGCTTGAAATCATGCATAGAAATTTAATCCCCTGTAAATTTGGTCTAAATCCGATAATGTTGACGTTTCACGTATACACTGGAAGGTGGCGCTACAGAGTTCCACTTTTATTATATTTCATATTTCTATCACATTCAGGCCGGGATCACACAATAGTGCTGTGAGTTTGAGCTCTTGTAGCCCAAAGCCTGTGGCCGTGAGAGGGCATCAAAGCAAACAGGAAGCGAAGGTGTTATTAAGCCGGCGTGCATACCGACTCAAACCGTGAAAAAGTGCGCTTGAGAAAAATGATGCGCGCTTGTGGAGCCACATCTGTAGATGTGACCCGATATCAAATCTGAGCTCGTTTGGACCAAAACCAAGACACTTAGAAGACTTTGGGCGTACATGCAGTCAAAAGCGGGCGTGAATTTTTGATCCAATATGGCCGACTTCCTGTTGGTCATAGAGACGTGCCTCCTATTCATCTTTTGGCTTGTCTCATGGTTCTCTGTCACTATCAACCTAATTTCTGATTCCCTGCGACAAACTTTGCTTGTCCCCTCTCCGCAAGGGGTCCAATTCTAGGGGGCGCCGTTGAGTGGGGGCACTTTGGTCATTGTTGCAATCTCAAGTTTATTTTATCAGAATTTTTCTGGCCGGGGCGGTCGATTCTATACCCCCATGTGAGACTTTTCATTAAGCGTTCAGGGGTCAAAAATGCGATCATTTTGAAGCGGAAGAGGAATAATAATAATAATAATAATAATAATAAAGAAACCAACGAAGAACAATACCCTACTCGCCATTAGACCCGCTAACTGGCGAGGGCCAATTAAAGCCGCTACGCGGCAATGATAGCCCTCGCTTCCGGCGCGCCACGCCGCCTCCCAGGCAACCGCCGAGGTTCGTGGACCGGCCCCTGGTACGACTCTCTTCCTCCCGACAGCTCGTCCACCAGAAGAAAAAATTACATAGAGGCAACCTTTAATATTTGAAAATGGGGAACGATCTAGAGCCAAATCATAGAAACTAGGCCACAGGTCACATGACTTTTTATAATCAAGAGGCACTGTCAGACTAAGACTGTGCATTAAAACAGACCCTCCAACAGAAAAAGTTAAGTATACTGCACCTTTAAACATATTTTTGGGGGAGTATTTGCGCCCTTTGTGGCCAATGTCCATGGAAAAATACCCTATATCCATAATGTATTTTTTTGGTCATGAGACCTGCACTTGTAGAATTTAATACCCATATTTGGTACAAATCCCATAATGCTGATGATTCATGTCTGGATAGGGGCGCTATAGAGTTCACTTCTTCATATACTTTATAGTTTTATTATATTCCAGTCCATGTTCAAGCTTTAGTGATCTCAAATTTCAGCACAATCAGAGAAAGTCTGTGCGTGTATGTAATTTTTGAGTCTTTGCGCCCCTGCTGGCCAACCGTGGGAAACACCCCATATCCATAATATATTTATTTGCTTGCTTTGATACAGAGAATTGAATACCCAAAATTTGGTACAAATCCGATAATATTGACATTTCTTGTATAGGCTAGGATTAGGCGCTATAGAGTAACTTTTTTATATGCTTTATAGTTTATTATAATCAAGCCCTAATCAGGCATTAGTGATTCAAATTTCAGCACGACTGCATGCAAAAGCCTGTGTATAGGCATTTTTAAACTATTTCTTTATTGAGTCTTACCGTCCTTGGTGGCGAACAAATGAAAATTCTGCACCAATGTCCATAATATAAGATTTTAGCTTGAAATCATGCATAGAATTTAATCCCCAAATTTGGTCCAAATCCGATAATGTGTGATGTTTCACGTTATACACTAGGTAGGCGCTACAGAGTTCACTTTTATTATATTTCATATTTCATCAGTTATCTAGGCCGGGATCACACAATAAGTTATGTGAGTTTGAGCTCTGTAGGCCAAAGCCTGTGGCCGTGAGGAGGTCATCAAAGAAACAGGAAACGAAGAGTGTTATTCGCCGGCGCGCATACGAGACAAACCGTGAAAAACTGGGCGCTGAGAAAAATGATGCGTTTGTGGACCCACATCTGTAGATGTGACGTGTCAAATCTGAGCTCGTTTGGACCGAAACCAAGACACTTGAAGACTTTGGCGTACGCCCAGTCAAAGCGGCGGTGAATTTTGATTCAATATGGCCGGGACTTCCTGTTGGTCATAGGGGCGGTGTGACAATGACATTTTCTGCTTGTCTCCTTGTTTTCTATCACTGTCCTGAATTTTAGCCGGCCTCGCCCAAAATATGCTTTTCAGCTCCCCATAGACTTTCAATTTTTGACTTTTCCAGGGGCGCCATTGTCAAGTAAGGGCACTTTGGGCATTGTCGCGATGCCCGTTTTATCAAATTTCGGCCGGGTCGGGTCGATCTGATACCCCCCATGTGAGACTTTTTTAAACCGATGTTCAGGGGTCAAAAATGCGATCATTTTGGCGGAAGAATAATAATAATAATACTAATAAAGCCGCTCGCGGCAACATTAGCCTGCCCTTCGCTCGCCACGTTCACTCTGATGCGAACCGGCCAAGGACTTGTGACAGCCCTGGCACGACACTCTCTCCTCCCGACAGCTCGTCTATTAGAAAAATTACCGGTACACCCAAGTGCACCTTTTTAAATGTTTCCTTTGAAACTCATTGCACTCCTGCTGGGCAATGCGTGACAAAATGACACAGGGCCATAATACAATATATTTTTGGTTTGTAATCATGCATAGAATGTAATTCCCAAATTTGGTCCAAATCCGATAATATTGACGCTTTCACGTATACACTAGGGTGGCGCTATAGAGTTCACTTTTATTATATTTCATATTTCATCACATTCAGGCCGGGATCACACAATAGTGATGTGAGTTTTGAGCTCACAGTAGGCCAAAGCCTGTGGCCGTGGAGAGGGCATCAAAGAAACAGGAAACGGCGAAGGTGTTATTCGCCGGCGTGCTTTCACGGACAAACCGTGAAAAAGTGCGCTGAGAAAAATGATGTGCGTTTGGTGGACCCACATCTGTAGATGCTTAGCGTGGTCCAATCTGAGCTCGCTTTGGACCAAACCAAGACACTTGAAGACTTTTGATGCGTTACCGCACTTGTCAAAACAAGCGGCCAGTTTTTTATCCAATATGGCCGACTTCCTGTTGGTCATAGAGGCGTGCTCCAATTCATCTTTTGGCTTGTCTCATGGTTTCTCTGTCACTGTCCCGAATTTACTGCTTTCCCTCACGGACAAACTTTGATTGTCCCCTCTCCCATAGGGGATCCAATTCTAGGGGCGCAGTTGAGTGAAGAGAGCCACTTTGGTCATTATTCACGATGACCGTTTTATTGAATTTTTCACCGGGCCGGTCGATTCTATACCCCCATGTGAGACTTTTAAATTTGATGTTCAGGGGTCAAATCTGCATTTCTTTGTGTATACAGAGCGAAGAACAATGTTACACTTAAAGCCGCTCGCGACAATGATGGCCCTCGCCCCGGTCGCGACGCCCCTCCCAGGCAACCGCCGAGGTCTCGTGGACCGCCCTGGCACGACTCTCTCCTCGACAGCTCGTCCACCAGAAAAACTACATAGGGCACCTTTAATATTTGAAAATGGCGGGAACGATCTAGAGCCAAATTGATAGAAACCAGGACACAGGTCATATGACTTTTATAATCAAGAGCACTGGTCAGACTAAGACTGTGCATAAAAACAGACCCTCCAACAGAAACGTTACATAGTGCTTCTTTAAACATATTTTGGGGGGAGTATTTGCGCCCTTTGTGGCTGCCAACCATGGAAAATACCCCATATCCATAATGTATTTTTTTGGTCGTAGACACGCATAGAATTTAATACCCATATTTGGTACACCGTCGATTATGTTGATGTTTCATGTCTGAGTAGGGGGCGCCATAGAGTTCACTTTTATTATATTTAATATTTCATCACATTCAGGCCGGGATCACACAATAGTGATGTGAGTTTGAGCTCTGTGAAGGCCAAAGCCTGTGGCCGTGAGAGGTCATCAAAGAAACAGGAAACTAAGGCGTTATTCGCCGGCGTGCTCTGGACAAACCGTGAAAAGTGCGGCTTAGAAAAATGATGGCGTTTGTGGACTCCACATCTGTAGATGTGACGTGTCAAATCTGAGCTCGCTTTGGACCAGAAACCAAGACACTTGAAGACTTTATGCGTACACGCAGTCAAAACAGCGGCGAGTTTTTGATCCAATATGGCCGACTTCCTGTTGAGTCATAGAGCCTGTACTCCAATTCATCTTTTGGCTTGTCTCATGGTTCTCTGTCACTGTCCCGAATTTTGTTTCCCTGCGACAAAATTTGCTTGTCCCCTCTCCCATAGGGATCCAATTCTAGGGGCGCCGTTGAGTAGGGTCACTTTGGTCATTTTGTTGAGATGACCGTTTTATTGAATTTTTCACCGGGCCGGTTGATTCTATACCCCCATGTGAGACTTTTTCGTTTGATGTTCAGGGGTCAAATCTGCATTTCTTTTGTTTATACAGAACGAAGAACAATGTTAATCTCCGTGCCAGCTGGCGGCAATGATGGCCCTCGCCCGGCGCGCGCACGTCCCTCTGATGCGATCGCCATGAGACTCGTGATGTGCCCTGGCACGACACTCTCCTCCTCCCGACAGCTTGCATCTATTAGAATCTAAATTACATAGTGCAACTTTCCAAATGTTTCTTTAAACTCATTGCTACCCCTGCTGGGCAATATCGTGCTCAAATGACACAGGACCATAATACACATATATTTTTTTGGTTTGTAATCATGCATAGAGAATGTAATTGCCAAATTTGGTACAAATCCGATAATGTTGACGTTTCACGTATACATAGAGTGGCGCTATAGAGTTCACTTTTTATTAAGTATTTAATATTTCATCACATTCAGGCCGGATCACACACATAGTGATGTGAGTTTGAGCTCTGTAGGCCAAAGCCTGTGGCCGTGAGAGGTCATCAAAGAAAACAGGAAACTAAGGCGTTGATTCGGCCGCGATGCTACTGGACAAAACCATGAAAAAGTGCGCTTAGAAAAATGATGCGTTTGTGGACCCACATCTGTAGATGTGGCCCGTGTCAAATCTGAGCCTGCGTTTGGACCAAAACCCAAGACACTTGAAGACTTTGCGTACACGCCCAGTCAAAACAGCTGGCGAGTTTTTTTGATCCAATATGGCTGACTTCCTGTTGGTCATAGAGACGTGCTCCAATTCATCTTTTGGCTTGTCTCATGGTTCTCTCTGTCACTGTCCCGAATTTACGTTTCCCTGATACAATGACTTTGATTGTCCCTCTCCCATAGGGATCCAACTAGGGGCGCAGTTGAGTGGGGTCACTTTGGTCATTGTTTGCGATGGACCGTTTTATTGGAATTTTTCACCAGGGCCGATCGATTCTATACCCCCATGTAGAGACATTTCGTTTGATGTTCAGGGGGTTCAAATCTGCATTTCTTTGTTTATACAGAGCGAAGAACAATGTTAACTTAAGCGGCATTCAGCGGCAATGATGGCCCTCGCCCTTGGCTGCGCCACGCCCCTCCCAGGCAACCGCTGAGGTCTTGTGACCGCCCTGGCACGACTCTCTCCTCCCGAGACAGCTCGTCCCACCAGAAAAATTACATAGGGCACCTTTAATATTTGAAAATGGGAAGCGATCTAGAGCCAAATCATAGAAACTAGGCCACAGGTCACGCATGACTTTTATAATCAAGAGCACTGTCAGACTAAGACTGTGCATAAAAACAGAGACCTCCAAAAGAAAAGTTACATACTGCACCTTTAAACATATTTTTGGGGGAGTATTTGCGCCCTTTGTGGCCAACCATGGAAAATACCCCATATCCATAATGTATTTTTTGGTGCGTAGACACGCATAGAATTCTAATACCCATATTTGGTACAAATCCCATAATGCTGATGATTCATGTCTGGATAGGGGCGCTATAGAGTTCACTTTTCATATACTTTATAGTTTATTATATTCAGTCCATGTTCAAGCTTTAGTGATTCAAATTTCAGCACAATCAGAGAAAGTCTGTGCGTGTAGTAATTTTTGAGTCTTTACGCCTTTGGGCTGAACCGTGGGGAAACACCCTTGCATATCCATAATATATTTATTTGCTTGCTTTGATACAGAGAATTGAATACCCAAATTTGGTACAAATCCGATAATATTGACATTTCTTGTATAGAGCTAGGTGGCGCTATAGAGTAACTTTTCACTTATGCTTTTATAGCGTTTATTATAATCAAGCTTCCCTAATCAGGCATTAGTGATTCAAGGAAATTTCAGCACGACTCAGACAAAGCCTGTGTGTAGGCATTTTTAAACTATTTTTTATTGAGAAGTCTTTGCGTATCCTCTGGTGGCGAACAATGAAAATTGCACCATGTCCATAATATAAGATTTTGCTTGGAAATCATGCATAGAATTTAATCCCCAAATTTGGTAATTTAAAATCCGATAATGTTGACGTTTCTTGTATAGGCTAGGTGGCGCTATAGAGTAATTTTTCATATGCTTTGCAGTTTATTATAATAGCAAGCCCCTAATCAGGCATTAGTGATTTCAAATTTCAGCACGATCATGACAAAGCCTGTGTGTGTAGGACATTTTTAAACTATTTTTTATTGGAGTCTTGCTTATCCCTGGTGGCAACAATGAAAATTGCACCATGTCCATAATATAAGATTTTAGCTTGGAAATCATGCATAGAATTTAATCCCCAAAATTTGGTACAAATCCGATAATGTTGACGTTTCTTGTATAGGCTAGGTGGCGCTACAGAGTAATTTTTCATATGCTTTATAGTTTATTATAATCAAGCCCCTAATCAGGTATTAAAGTGATTCAAATTTCAGCACGATCAGACAAAGCCTGTTTGTGTAGGCATTTTTAAACTATTTTTTTATTGAGTCTTTGCGCCCCTACTGGCGAACAATGAAAATTGCACCATCTCCATAATATAAGATTTTGCTTGAAATCATGGATAGAATTTAATCCCTGCAAATTTGGTCCAAATCCGATAATGTTGACGTTCCACGTATACACTAGGTGCGCGCTTGAGTTCACTATTTATTATATTTCATATTTCATCACATTCAGGCCGGAGATCACAGCAATAGATTATGTGAGTTTGAGCTCTGAGGCCAAAGCCTGTGGCCGTGAGAGGTCATCAAAGAAACAGGAAAGCGGCGTTATTGCCGGCGTGCTGCATTTGACAAACCGTGAAAAACTGCGCTGAGAAAAATGATGGCGTTTGAATGGAGGCCACATCTGTAAGATGTGACGTGTCAAATCTGAGCTCGTTTGGACCAAAAACAAGACATTTGAAGACTTTGGCGTATTGCCCAGTCAAAAGCGGTGAATTTTTAATTAATATACCGACTTCCTGTTAATCCTCAGGATGAAAGATGACGTTATCACTTGTCTGGTAATAAGCGTTTTCTATCACTGTCCAGAATTTTGTGATACTCGCCAAAATATGCTTTTCTGTAGCTCTCCATAGGCTTTCAATTTTGACTTTTCCGGGCGCGACATGAGGTAAGGAGCACTTTGGGCATTGTCGCGATGCCCGTTTATCAAATTTTCGCCGGGCGGTCGATCTTGATACCCCATGTGAGACTTTTAAATTCGATGTTCAGGGGGTCAAAAAATCGCGATCATTTTAGCGGAAGAATAATAATAATAATAATACATAATTAAAGCCGCTGGCGTGCAATGATGGCCCTCGCCCGGGCGCTGCACGTCCCTCTGATCATCGCCAAGGACTCGTGGACAGCCCTGGCACGACACTCCTCTCCTACCGACAGCCTCGTCTATTAGAAAAATTACATAGTGCACCTTTAAATGTTTCTTTAAACTCATTGCACTCCTTGCTGAGCAATTGTGACAAATGACACAGGGCCATAATACAACATATTTTTGGTTTGTAATCATGCATAGAATGTAATTCCCAAATTTGGTCCAAATCCGATAATGTTGGAAGTTTCACGTATACACTAGGTGGCGCTAAGCAAGGGAGTTCACTTTTATTATATTTTCATATTTCATCACATTCAGGCCGGGATCACACAATAGTGATGTGAGTTTGAGCTCTGTAGGCCAAAGCCTGTGGCCGTGAGAGGGTCATCAAAAGAAAACAGGAAACTAAGGTGTTATGGCCATGGCGCAGCTCTACGGACAAACCGTGAAAAAGTGGGCGCTGAGAAAAATGATGCGTTTGTGGAGCCACATCTGTAGATGTGACGTTCCAAATCTGAGCTCGTTTGGGACCAAAACCAAGACACTTGAAGACTTTAGCGCACACGCATGATCAAAACAGCTGGCAGTTTTTTTGATCCAATATGGCCGACTTCCTGTTGAGTCAGTAGAGACGTGCTCCAATTCATCTTTTGGCTTGCTCTCATTGGTTCTGTGTCAATGTCCCGAATTTACGTTTCCCTCCTGACAAACTTTGATAGTCCCCTCTCCCATAGGGATCCAATTCTAGGGAGCGAGTTGGAGTGAGGCGGCCACTTTTGGTCATTGTTGCGATGGACCGTTTTATTGAATTTTTCACCGGGCAGTCACTGATTCTATACCCCCATGTGAGACTTTTCGTTGATGTTCAGGGGGTCAAATCTGCATTTCTTTGTTTCCTTACAGAGCGTAAGAACAATAAAGTTAACTTAAAGCCGCTCGCGGCAATGAGTGGCTCCTCGCTTCCTGGCGCGCCACGCCCTCCCAGGCAATCACGCTGAGGTCTTGTGACCCACGCCCTGGCACGACTCTCTCCTCCCGACAGCCTCGTCCACTCAGAAAAAATTACATAGAGGCACCTTTAATATTTGAAAATGGGAACGATCTAGGAGCCAAATTATAGAAACTAGGCCACAGGAGTCACACTTGACTTTTTAGTAATCAAGAGCACTGTCAGACTAAGACTGGACATAATTCTGTAAACAGACTCCTCTTCACCAGAAAAGTTACATAGTGCACCTTTTAAACATATATTTTGGGGGGAGTATTTGCGCCTTTGCTTGAAGCCCCAAACATGGAAAAATACCCCATATCCATAATGTATTTTTTTGGTCGTGAGACACGCATAGAATTTAATACCCATTATTTAAGGTACAAATCCGGAGTAATGTTGATGTTTCATGTCTGGAGTAGGGGGCGCTATAGAGTCTCACTTTTCTATATACTTTATAGTGTATTATATTCAGTCCATGTTCCAAAGCTTTAGTGGATTCAAATTTCAGCACAATCAGACAAAGTCTGTGTGTGTAGTAATTTTTGAACTATTTATTGGGGGGAAGTCTTTGCGCTACCTTCCTGGCTACAACCTGCAAATCTTTGCGCTCCTCAAGCTGACGAATCGATGAAAATTGCACCATGTCCATAATATAAGATTTTGCTTGGAAATCATGCATAGAATTTAATCCCCAAATTTGGTACAAATCCGAGTAATGTTGACGTTTCACGTATACACTAGGTGGCGCTACAGAGTTCACTTTTATTATATTTCATATTTCATCACATTCAGGCCGGGATCACACAATAGTGATGTGAGTTTGAGCTCTGTAGGCCAAAGCCTGTGGCCGTGAAAGGGCATCAAAGAAACAGGAAACTAAGGTGTTATTCAGCGTGCTACGGACAAACCGTGAAAAAGTGCGCTGAGAAAAATGATGGCGTTTGTGGAGCCACATCTGTAGATGTGACGTGTCAAATCTGAACTCGTTTGGACCAAAACCAAGACACTTGAAGACTTTGGCGTACACGCAGTCAAAACAGTGTCGAGTTTTTTGATCCAATATGGCCGACTTCCTGTTGGTCATAGAGACGTGCTCCAATTCATCTTTTGGCTTGTCTCATGGTTCTCTGTCACTGTCCCGAATTTCGTTTCCTGCGACAAACTTTCCTTGTCCCCTCCCATAGGGGTCCAATTCTAGGGGCGCAGTTGAGTGAGGCCACTTTGGTCATTGTTGCGATGACCGCTTTATTGAATTTTTCACCGGGCCGGTCGATTATATACCCCCATGTGAGACTTTTCGTTGACGTTCAGGGGTCAAATCTGCATTTCTTTGTTTATACAGAACGAAGAACAATGTTAACCTTAAAGCCGCCAAGGCAATGATGGCCCTCGCCTGCGCACGCCCTCCCAGGCAACCGCTGAGGTCTTGTGACCGCCCTGGCATGACTCTCTCCTCCCGACAGCTCGTCCCCCAGAAAAATTACATAGGGCACCTTTAATATTTGAAAATGGGAATGATCTAGAGCCAAATTATAGAAACTAGGCCACAGGTCACATGACTTTTATGATGAAGAGCACTGTCAGACTAAGACTGTGCATAAAAACAGACCCTCCAACAGAAAAGTTTCATAGTGCACCTTTAAACATATTTTGGGGAGTATTTGCGCCTTGTGGCTAACCATGGAAAATACCCCATATCCATAATGTATTTTGTTGGTCGAGACACGCATAGAATTTAATACCCATATTTGGTACAAATCCGATAATGCTGATGTTTCATGTCTGGATAGGGGCGCTATAGAGTTCACTTTTCATATACTTTATAGTTTATTATATTCAGTCCATGTTCAAGCTTTAGTGATTCAGATTTCAGCACAATCAGACAAAGTCTGTGTGTGTAGTAATTTTTAAACTATTTATTGGGGAGTCTTTGTGCCCCTGCTGGCCAACCGTCGGAAACACCCCATATCCATAATATTTTTTTGCTTGCTTTGATACAGAGAATTGAATACCCAAATTTGGTACAAATCCGATGATGTTGACGTTTCTTGTATAGGCTAGGTGGCGCTATAGAGTAATGTTTCATATGTTTTATAGTTTATTATAATCAAGCCCTAATCAGGTATTAGTGATTCAAATTTCAGCACGATCAGACAAAGCCTGTGTGTGTAGGCATTTTTAAACTATTTTTATTGAGTCTTTGCGCTCCTGGTGGCGAACAATGAAAATTGCACCATTTCCATAATATAATATTTTGCTTGAAATCATGCGAGAATTTAATCCCCAAATTTGGTCCAAATCCGATAATGTTGACGCTTTCACGTATACACTAGGTGGCGCTACAGAGTTCACTTTATTATATTTCATATTTCATCACATTCAGGCCGGGATCACACAATAGTGATGTGAGTTTGAGCTCTGTAGGCCAAAGCCTGTGGCCGTGAGAGGGCATCAAAGAAACAGGAAACGAACAGCTGTTATTCGCCGGCTCTCGCACGGACAAAACCGTGAAAAACATACGCTGAGAAAATGATGCGTTTGTGGAGCCACATCTGTAGATGTGACGTGTCAAATCTGAGCTCGTTTGGACCAAAACCAAGACACTTGAAGACTTTGGCATTACCACACAGTCAAAACTGTGGTGAATTTTTGATCCAATATGGCCGACTTCCTGTTGGTCACAGGGCGGTGTGACAATGACATTTTCTGCTTGTCTCCTTGATATCTATGACTGTCCCGAATTTTGTGGCCCAAAATATGCTTTTCAGCTCCCCATAGGCTTTCAATTTTTGACTTTTCCAGGGGGCGCTGTCGAGTGGGGGCACTTTGGGCATTGTTGCGATGCCCGTTTTATCAAATTTTTCGCCGGGCCGGTCGATCTGATACCCCCATGTGAGACTTTTCGTCGATGTTCAGGGGGTCAAAAATGCGATCATTTTGGCGGAAGAATAATAATAATAATAATAATTAAAGCCGCTGGCGGCAATGATGGCCCTCGCCCCGGCGCGCACGCCCCTCCCAGGCAACCGCTGAGGACTCGTGACCGCCCTGACACAACTCTCTCTCCTCCCGACAGCTCGTCCCCCAGAAAAATTACATAGGGCACCTTTAATATTTGAAAATGGGAACGATCTAGAGCCAAATTATAGAAACTAGGCCACAGGTCACATGACTTTTATAATCAAGAGCACTGTCAGACTAAGACTGCATAAAAACAGACCCTCCACCAGAAAAGTTACATAGTGCGCCTTTAAACATATTTTGGGGGGGAGTATTTGCGCCCTTTGTGGCCAACCATGGAAAATACCCCATATCCATAATGTATTTTTTTGGTCGGAGACACGCATAGAATTTAATACCCATATTTGATACAAATCCCATAATGCTGATGTTTCATGTCTGGATAGGGGGCGCTATAGAGTTCACTTTTCATATACTTTATAGTGTATTATATTCAGTCCATGTTCAAGCTTTAGTGATTCAAATTTCAGCATAATCAGACAAAGTCTGTGCGTGTAGTAATTTTGAACTATTTATTGGGGGAGTCTTTGCGCCCTCCTGGCCAACCGTGGGAAACACCCCATATCCATAATATATTTATTTGCTTGCTTTGATACAGAGAATTGAATACCCAAATTTGGTACAAATCCGATAATGTTGACGTTTCTTGTATAGGCTAGGTGGCGCTATCGAGTAACTTTCCATATGCTTTATAGTTTATTATAATCAAGCCCTAATCAGGTATTAGTGATTCAAATTCCAGCACGATCAGACAAAGCCTGTGTGTGTAGGCATTTTTAACTATTTTTATTGAGTCTTTGCGCCCCTGCTGGCGAACAATGAAAATTGCACCATGTCCGTAATATAAGATTTGCTTGAAATCATGCATAGAATTTAATCCCCAAATTTAATCCAAATCCGATAATGTTGACGTTTCACGTATACACTAGGTGGCGCTACAGAGTTCACTTTTATTATATTTCATATTTCATCACATTCAGGCCGGGATCACACAATAGTGATGTGAGTTTGAGCTCTGTAGGCCAAAGCCTGTGGCCGTGAGAGGGCATCAAAGAAACAGGAAACGAAGGTGTTATTCGCCAACGTATACGGACAAACCGTGAAAAGTGCGCTGAGAGAAAAATGATGGCGTTTGTGGACCCACATCTGTAGATGTAGACGTGTCAAATCTGAGCTGCTTTGGACCAAAACCAAGACACTTGAAGACTTTGGCGCATACGCAGTCAAAACAGCGGCGAGTTTTTGATCCAATATGGCCGACTTCCTGTTGGTCATAGAGACATGCTCCAATTCATCTTTTGGCTTGTCTCATGGTTCTCTGTCACTGTCCTGAATTTCGTTTCCCTGCGACAAACTTTGCTTGTCCCCTCTCCCATAGGGATCCAATTCTAGAGGCGCAGTTGAGTGAGGCCACTTTGGTCATTGTTGCGATGACAGTTTTATTGAATTTTTCACCGTGCCGGTCGATTCTATACCCCCATGTGAGACTTTTCGTTGATGTTCAGTGGGTCAAATCTGCATTTGTTTGTTTATACAGAACGAAGAACAATGTTAACTTAAAGCCGCCATGCAATGATGGCCCTCGCCCGGCTGCACGCCCATGCCAGGCAACACGCTGAGGTCTTGTGACCGCCTGGCACGACTCTCTCCTCCCGACAGCTCGTCCCCCAGAAAAATTACATAGGGCACCTTTAATATTTGAAAATGGGAACGATCTAGAGCCAAATTATAGAAACTAGGCCACAGGTCACATGACTTTTATAATCAAGAGTACTGTCAGACTAAGACTGTGCATAAAAACAGATCCTCCAACAGAAAAGTTACATAGTGCACCTTTAAACATCTTTTGGGGGGGAGTATTTAGCGCCTTTGTGGCCAACCATGGAAAATACCCCATATCCATAATGTATTTTTTGGTCATAGACACGCATAGAATTTAATACCCATATTTGGTACAAATCCCATAATGTTGATGTTTCATGTCTGAGTAGGGGGCGCTATAGAGTTCACTTTTCATATACTTTATAGTTTATTATATTCAGTCCATGTTCAAGCTTTAGTGATTCAAATTTCAGCACAATAAGACAAAGTCTGTGCGTGTAGTAATTTTGAACTATTTATTGGGGAGTCTTTGCGCCTCCTGGCCAACCGTGGGAAACACCCCATATCCATAATATATTTATTTGCTTGCTTTGATACAGAGAATTGAATACCCAAATTTGGTACAAATCCGATAATGTTGACATTTCTTGTATAGGCTAGGTGGCGCTATAGAGTAACTTTTCATATTCTTTATAGTTTATTATAATCAAGCCCTAATCAGGTATTAGTGATTCAAATTTCAGCACGATCAGACAAAGCCTGTGTGTGTAGGCATTTTTAAACTATTTTTTATTGAGTCTTTGCGCCCTGGTGGCGAACAATGAAAATTGCACCATGTCCGTAATATAAGATTTTGCTTGAAATCATGCATAGAATTTAATCCCCAAATTTGGTCCAAATCCGATAATGTTGACGTTCACGTATACACTGAGTGGCGCTATAGAGTTCACTTTTATTATATTTCATATTTCATCACATTCAGGCGGCATCACACAATAGTGATGTGAGTTTGAGCTCTGTAGGCCAAAGCCTGTGGCCGTGAGAGGTCATCAAAGAAACAGGAAACGAAGGCGTTATTCGGCGTGCTACGGACAAACCGAGAAAAAGTGCGCTTAGAAAAATGATGCGTTTGTGGACCCACATCTGTAGATGTGACGTGTCAAATCTGAGCTCGTTTGGACCAAAACCAAGACACTTGAAGACTTTGGCGTACACGCAGTCAAAACAGCGGCGAGTTTTTGATTCAATATGGCTGACTTCCTGTTGGTCACAGGCGGTGTGACAATGACATTTTCTGCTTGTCTCCTTGATATCTATGACTGTCCCGAATTTTGTCGGCCTACGCCAAAATATGCTTTTCAGCTCCCCATAGGCTTTCAATTTTTGACTTTTCCAGGGGGCGCTGTCGAGTGGGGGCACTTTGGGCATTGTCGGGATGCCCGTTTTATCAAATTTTTCGCCGGGCCGGTCGATCTGATACCCCCATGTGAGACTTTTAAATGCGATGTTCAGGAGGTCAAAAATGCGATCATTTTGGCGGAAGAATAATAATAATAATAATAATAATAAAAAGAAACCAACGAAGAACAATACCCCTCGCCATTAACCCGTTAACTGGCGAGGCCAATAATAATAAAAGAAACCAACGAAAGAACAATACCCCTCGCCATTAACCCGTTAACTGGCGAGGGCCAATAAAGAAACCAACGAAGAACAATACCCCTCGCCACTTACCGTTGGCGAGGGCCAATAATAATAATAATTAAAGCCGCTCGCGGCAATGATGGCCCTCGCCCGGCGCCAAGCACGCCCCTGCCAGGCAACCGCTGAGGACTCGTGACCGCCCTGACACGACACTCTCTCCTCCCGACAGCTCGTCCCCAGAAAAATTACATAGGGCACCTTTAATATTTGAAAATGGGAACGATCTAGAGCCAAATTATAGAAACTAGGCCACAGGTCACATGACTTTTATAATCAAGAGCACTGTCAGACTAAGACTGTGCATAAAAACAGACCCTTCAACAGAAAAGTTACATAGTGCACCTTTAAACATATTTTTGTGGGGGAGTATTTGCGCCTTTGTTGCCAACCATGGAAAATACCCCATATCCATAATGTATCTGTTGGTCGTAGACACGCATAGAATTTAATACCCATATTTGGTACAAATCCGATAATGTTGATGTTTCATGTCTGGATAGGGGGCGCTATAGAGTTCACTTTTCATATACTTTATAGTGTATTATATTCAGTCCATGTTCAAGCTTTAGTGATTAAAATTTCAGCACAATCAGAGAAAGTCTGTGCGTGTAGTAATTTTTCAACTATTTATTGGGGGAGTCTTTGCGCCCCTGCTGTCACAACCGTGGAAACACCCATATCCATAATATATTTTTTTGCTTGCTTTGATACAGAGAATTGAATACCCAAATTCTGGTACAAATCCGATAATGTTGATGTTTCTTGTATAGGCTAGGTGGCGCTATAGACTAACTTTTCATATGCTTTATAGTTTATTATAATCAAGTCCTAATCAGGTATTAGTGATTCAAATTTCAGCACGATCAGACAAAGCCTGTGTGTGCAGGCAATTTTTACTATTTTTTATTGAGTCTTTGCGCCCCTGGTGGCGAACAATGAAAATTGCACCATGTCTGTAATATAAGATTTTGCTTGAAATCATGCATAGAATTTAATCCCCAAATTTGGTACAAATCCGATAATGTTGACGTTTCACGTATACACTAGGTGGCGCTACAGAGTTCACTTTTATTATATTTCATATTTCATCACATTCAGGCCGGGATCACACAATAGTGATGTGAGTTTGAGCTCTGTAGGCCAAAGCCTGTGGCCGTGAGAGGGCATCAAAGAAACAGGAAGCGAGCGCGTTATTCGCGGCGTGCTCACGGACAAACCGTGAAAAAGTGCGCTGAGAAAATGATGCGTTTGTGGACCCACAACTGTAGATGTAGCGTGTCAAATCTCAGCTCGTTTGGACCAAAACCAAGACACTTGAAGACTTTGGCGTACACGCAGTCAAAAGGGCGATGAATTTTTGATCCAATATGGCCGACTTCCTGTTGGTCATAGTGACGTGCTCCAATTCATCTTTTGGCTTGTCTCATGGTTCTCTGTCACTGTCCCGAATTTCGTTTCCCTGCTACAAACTTTGCTTGTCCCCTCTCCCATAGGGGTCCAATTCTAGGGGGCGCCGTTGAGTGGGGTCACTTTGGTCATTGTTCGCGATCTCCGTTTTATCGAATTTTTAGCCGGGCGGTCGATTCTATACCCCCATGTGAGACTTTTAAATCGGCGTTCAGTGGGTCAAAAATGCGATCATTTTGGCGGAAGAGGAATAATAATAATAATAATAATAATAATAAAGAAACCAGCGAAGAACAATACCCCTCGCCATTAACTTCGTTAACTGGCGAGGGCCAATAATAATAATAAAAGAAACCAACGAAGAACAATACCCCTCGCCACTTCGTTAGGCGAGGGCCAATAATAATAATAATAATAATAATAATTAAAGCCGCTTGCGGCAATGATGGCCCTCGCCCCCTTGCGCACGCCCATGCCAGGCAACCGCTGAGGTCTTGTGACCGCCCTGGCACGACTCTCTCCTCCCGACAGCTCGTCCCCCAGAAAAATTACATAGGGCACCTTTAATATTTGAAAATGGGAATGATCTAGAGCCAAATTATAGAAACTAGGACACAGGTCACATGACTTTTATAATCAAGAGCACTGTCAGACTAAGACTGTGCATAAAAACAGACCCTCCAACAGAAAAGTTACATAGTGCACCTTTAAACATATTTTGGGGGGGAGTATTTGCGCCCTTTGTGGCCAACCGTGGGAAACACCCCATATCCATAATATATTTTTTTGCTTGCTTTGATACAGAGAATTTAATACCCAAATTTGGTACAAATCCGATAATGTTGACGTTTCTTGTATAGGCTAGGTGGCGCTATAGAGTAACTTTTCATATGCTTTATAGTTTATTATAATCAAGCCCTAATCAGGTATTAGTGATTCAAATTTCAGCACAATCAGACAAAGCCTGTGTGTGTAGGCATTTTTAAACTATTTTTTTAGGGAGTCTTTGTGCCCCTGCTGGTGAACGATGAAAATTGCACCAAGTCCATAATATAAGATTTAGCTTGAAATCATGGATAGAATATAATCCCCAAATTTGGTACAAATCCGATAATGTTGACGTTTCACGTATACACTAGGTGGCGCTACAGAGTTCACTTTTATTATATTTCATATTTCATCACATTCAGGCTGGGGATCACACAATAGTGATGTGAGTTTGAGCTCTGTAGGCCAAAGCCTGTGGCCGTGAGAGGTCATCAAAGAAACAGGAAATGAAGGTGTTATTAGCGGCGTGCTACGGACAAACCGGGAAAAAGTGCACTGAGAAAAATGATGGCGTTTGTGGACCCACATCTGTAGATGTGACGTGTCAAATCTGAGCTCGTTTGGACCAAAACCAAGACACTTGAAGACTTTGGCGTACACGCAGTCAAAACAGCGGCGAGTTTTTGATTCAATATGGCCGACTTCCTGTTGGTCACAGGGGGTGTGTTCATGACATTTTCTGCTTGTCTCCTTGTTTTCTATCATTGTCCCGAATTTTGTCGGCCCTCGCCAAAATATGCTTTTCAGCTCCCCATAGGCTTTCAATTTTTGACTTTTCCAGGGGGCGCTGTCGAGTAGGGGCACTTTGGGCATTGTCGCGATGCCCGTTTTATCAAATTTTTCACCGGACCAGTCGATCTGATACCCCCATGTGAGACTTTTCGTCGATGTTCAGGCCCTCAAAATCGCGATCGTTTGCAAAGAAAAATAATAATAATAATAATAATAATAATATAGCGTAAGAAACCGATGAAGAACAATACCCTCGCCATTAACCCGTTAACTGGCGAGGCCAATAATAATAATAATATAGCGTAAGAAACCGATGAAGAACAATACCTCGCCATTAACCCGTTAACTGGCGAGGGCCAATAATAATAAAAGAAACCAGCGAAGAACAATACCCCTCGCCACTTCGTTGGCGAGGGCCAATAATAATAATAATAATAATAATAATATAGCGTAAGAAACCGAGCAAGAACAATACCCCTCGCCATTAACTTCGTTAACTGGCGAGGGCCAAATATAATGTTTATAATCGCCTGTGCTTAGTGTGTAACATACCAAAGTTTTTTGCTCCCAGCTTCTTAGCGATATCAAGTCCCTTCTTTACCTGGGCCCCAGCATAAGCCAGGACATGGACGTCAGGGTTCGTGGCTGCACCATTCATGTACCTGTCAAGTTAGTCCATAAAACAAGAATAGTCAATTCACTTTTTGTACTATCAGTTAATCCAATTTGACCTCCACTATGTTTTTAAACCATATACTTTCACTATAATTAGTTGGATAATTTCAGCCCTGGAATTGTCAATCACTGAACAAGTAAAAGGAGCCGTTAACTTGAAAACTACTGCTTCATGACATCACAAGGTGGTACGAAGCATTTTGAGCTTTAGGGATGTAGACAGACTAATAATGCAAGATACATACATGAGTGAATTAAACAAAACACAACTCTGGGTGTTGATGCGGTAACAATAAAAAAAAACATGACTTAAAGCTTGCAAAAGTCAATTTAGCATAAAAGAAGACCCTTTAAATGACTGCACTGTATTGAAGACAGGTCTCACTGGACCCCAGACTGTATATATTAGGACTGACCGAGGGTGAGCAAAGAGGTTGCAGGTGATCCACAGCACTTTGATTCCAGTTTGGTTTTGCAGTTGCAGAGTCAGGTCTGTGATCTCGTCCAGATTTCTGTTGGATTCTTCCAATGTGCTGCCCTCAGGAGCCATATCTCTGAAAGAAACATGCAATTTTACCAATATATTCATTTGGTTGGAGCCTGGGAAATATCAATACCATCAATATAATGCTTAAAGGTGCACTACGTAACTTTCTGGTTGAGGTTCTATCACCTCCTTGTTTTTATGGATATGTCATTGCTCTGCCTGAAATGTTCCACAGTATGACATTTAAGAGCTCTACTTTACATTTATTAAATTACAGATGGATTTATGGCTCAAAAGGCATTCTGACTAAGGCATTCGGACTGTGAGCGGGGCTGCCTCTCCACAGATCTGAACTGTAACTTGGTCTGGTTTGGTCTTCATGAAGGTAGAAAGGTTTAATGCCATACTATGAAACATTCCAGACAAACCAATAATATGGAGAAAAGTATTTGACGGACCCTCCAATAGGAAAGTTACACAATTCACCTTTAAACAATGAATTACCTGTCATGAAATGTATAATATTTCACCTGTAAAGACACAAGTTTAGAATAACATAAGGTAAATGTGTTTCTTTTTTAAACATACACCTGGAAAGCAATGCCTTTGATTGTTATTTGATTTTTTAAATATGCATTATTCATCAGTTTATTGTCTCTTAAATGTTTTATACCTCATACTTTTACTTACGCCAAGTTTAGTGAAAAACTCAAAAGCAGCTCTGACACGCCTCTTGGCCGCTTCCATTGGCGTCCCCTCATTCCAGGGTCGATGAAGAGTCTGGTACCCAAAAGGATCCGCACCTGAAGGTAAAAAGCCAGTCTAATGGACTTCAAAGTTTATATTCTACTACTGATACTTGTACCATCATTACTTTTACACTAGCCAACACTGTGTAGTGCTTTTAAATGTCCCAATGCAATATGCCTGGTCAAAAGTAACTTCAATCCCCTACACAAAGTTCAACTGTAGTTCATATGCAACAAATAGGCCACTAGATATAATGGGAGTGTAACACATGCAGACAAAGTACACTACACACGATTAGGTTAACTTTATGAATCAAACATGGCATGATTTGTGCAAGCCAGGCCATCTATACCAGTTCCACAGAAAGAGTGCCAGAAACAGACAGAGAACCTCAGCCAGTCCTCCATTGTTTTTCCCATCAGCACCTGCGCACACACAGGACTTTGAGACACATAGCAGAGGCGCATGACCTTATAAATAGGCTTTACTATAGATTGAGGTGCATAGTAGGCCGTGAGACACACCCACCTCCTCCGCATTGTAGTGTTTAAAGCACAGTACGTCTCCAGGACCAGCGCTGGGCATGTATGCGATCTTAAGGATGCCTAGGAACAAAGAAATGCACAATTAATCTAATCAGATCTAATCAAACTTTAGCTAAGGGCGGTTTCTAAAGTTCACAAGTAGCGTTATGTTTAGTATTCGGTATTAACTGCATATTGATGAAGTCTTACAGCTGCACTCAAACTACACCATGCAAAATGAGCTAGAATTGAAAGCACAAGCGAGAGGGTGCACCGTTTTACCTAAATTTGCTGTTTAAATGCATGATGCGCATCAAAACGTACAAAACAGGTCTCAAAACCACACTTGGAAAGTAATATTGTGGCACTAACCCTTAAAAAATTCCTCCTGCGTAGACATATTCCCAGTTTCTGCAGTTTCAACAGCAGATTGTTTGTCCAAGGTTTGGCCACGTCGTTTGCGTTCCAGAAACTTACGATGCAGCTTCAACCGAAGATTGTTTGCACGTTTGTTTGCCCAAAGTTTCCCCAAAGTTTGTCCACGTTTTGAGCTCCAGGAAATGATTATGTAATTTTACTTTAGAAACACTAGAGGGCGCAACACAATAACCTAATACTAGTAATATATAAGGCGCTTCGTGGCCTATTTGTGCGACAAGAGTTATACAAGTTAATACTATATATCCAGTATTACTTTTCTATCAGTGAATTCTTATCACTTCTGAAATACTTCTCCCTAATTTCACTTAATATTTTTTTGTTGTTTCTTTCATTGTAACAGTTTCATTTGATGTAGCAAACAAATGCGAAGTCAAAACCATGGGCTGCATGTTAAAGAAAGTGTTTTATTCCATTAAAGTGGCGGTTTTATAAAATGTGGGCTTGCAACAAAATAAAGAACTAATGATACAGACAGTACAGACAGTAGACTCATCATCCATAAATACTCCAGAGAACATTATATTTGGTGTCTTTGGTCTAGAACACCCTGTCAAAACAACTGAAAAAAGCTCTATGTGCATTGAAGCTTTTATCATGTCAATACACAGTGCATGAATGTTTCTACTTGCCGTTTCTCACAAGAAAGCATGTTTTACATTGTTCAAAGTGTTACACATTATAAAATGTAATGGCTGGTTATGTCTGAGCATTCCAACATGTGGAAACAATGAAAGGCAATGGGTCCAAGCACCAGGCACTAGAGTGAGGCACAGGTTTAGCATGAAGTTTGGCACATGACAGTTACATGGCTTCATGTAAAGCATAGCAATAATTACACATATCAATAAAGCATAACTTTATAACCATTTGTCAAGGACAAATATTACATTTCGAATTTAAGCAATGTGGCCTATTAGTTTGTGTATTCGTCTATTCATCTTTGTTTTTTAACAGACCATGACAGAAAGTGCCTGAGAGGACAAAGGGTAGTTCTGACTGGAAACCCTAGCCAAAACACTTTGGCTCCTGTCAAACAATATTTGTCTTTCTTTTAGTATGTTAACATAGAGGACAACATGTCACTTGCCCCAAATATAGTCCAGTGTTATAATGTTATGCATGATTGATCTGTGCAGTCAAATTAATCCATAGTCACAACAATTTTGTACTCCCCATCTGTGTAAAATAAAAATGACATTCATTCTTTAAATGTTGTATATACAAGAGTTACTGTTATATAAGCCCTTAAATGCATCAGTATCCATTTGTTGGTTTTAACAACACAGAGATCACAGACAAGGCTCACGTCATGTTTTCCACCATGTAGCCCTTTGCATGTCAATACCTATGTTCACACTGCTGGGAAAAGTGTTGAAAATTGAAGGAATAAATATAAAAGTATTTTGTTTTTTCATTGAAAATTGCATTTTTGCTTTAGGTAGATAAACTATATAGCTTGTCTGTAGTTTGGTTAATAGGAATTCAAGGCCAGTGACTGCAGTGAACTCAGCTGTGGCAATGTCCATATTTTTGTAATGTTTTCAAGGCTTCTGTACAACACAAGCAAAACATAAAACTTGTTTCTATTGTGTAGCCCTTTTGAAGTGGCTTTTAGAAGAAAGTACTGCAGAAAGAGGCCCAGACCTGAAGGTTAATTACACAGGTGCATTGCGTCACTTTTCTGGTGACAGGGTCCACCATGTGCTTGTCTTCATCCATGGAGATTTCCTTGCTTTGCCTGGTATGTTCCACAGTATTCAATTACAGGGTTTTTGGGGGGCTAAAATACACTGAAAAACATGCATTCTCAGGCTTTCCTCTCAACAAATCTGACCTGTAACTTGACCCAATGAAGTCAGCAGCTTGTCTGGAACTTTCTATGCAAAGTTACAAAGTCTTCATGGAGACAGGCAGGTGGCATACCCTCTACAAGAAGAGTTACATAGAGCACCTTTAATGTCAACTAGTGAAGTCAGATCTGCAGCCACATTTAAAGTCAGTGTAACTCTATCTTGGTTGTCTGTGGTTGAAGCAACATGAAGCCAGCATTAAATGATCCCAAAACAAGTCCATCAGTGAAGGGCTGCTACTACGTGGAGGGATCAGATGTGGAAATGTCCTTTTTCTTTTTCTTCTTGGTTTTTGTCTTTCCACGGCATGGTTTGCTCACACAGCACAAGATGCACGGAGAGGCAAGCACCAAGAGAGGAGACGTCACCATCACCACTATGCAGATGCCCATCAGGATGCCCACCACCTGAAGGGGAAAAACACAGCGTTAAGTAAACAAGGACATCTAAAGTAGAAATCCTTATATTAATTGCACTGATGACTTGGCTCTAGCTTTACCTGGACTTTACCAGAATTTGATGCTCTTGTATATATAGTTAATACATTTCATTTTGTGTTTGTTTGTACAGTTAGGAAGTTTCAGATGTCTGCAGGCACTTTTTTGGTATTGGATTGGTATCCAGTTGAGAAAGTGTTAAATTTTATACTGAGAAACCTTCCAACCATGCATATCTAAACAGCTAAATATATCCTAGCACATTGAGATCATTAGGTGCTATTTAATTCCTACATGGACACTGCTGCAAATAGATGCAATCACATTTCACACAGCCATGTGACAATGGAAAGAATGCAGTTTGGGCCATTTTTATTGTACACAAAACATTATTACAAGGGAACAGGAATGTAAGATAAGCTGGATTAGTTTGGCTTAATGTCTGATAAGGGGCTGCTTCTGTACACAGTAACAAAACAGAAACCATCTTACATAACTGTTATTGTTTTATCAAGTTATAGCTGCTATAAACAAGTGGGAGCAGATGTTTCCGTTTTAAATAGTTAAATGCCTCAAAGAACATTTTATTACAATGCCCTTATTCCATGTTAGCACTGGTTTATTGCTATAGTGATATGGTACAAAAATATTTTCACTTTTCAGTCACTGTGTTTGCCCCTGTCAATGTGGTCAGGGTAAAAGTCATGGTATTGTAATCGGTAGGTCCAGATTGATGCGGTCTACCATAAAATAAAAGAGAAACTATGAGAGTCCCACCTGTGTCCTGTTCCACATCACAGAAGCTCGAGAGTGTCCCAGTTTGTTTCTACAGGGGCCTTTGTCATAGTGCCTCAGAAAGATATCCCCCTGCAATGATGAAAAAACATTAATTATCCTTTTATTGACATTTATGGGCAGAATTTAAATTATGCATGTCAAAATAAAAAACAATATTAATGATCCACAGAATATTATCCCAATTGTTGAAGGATGCACAGATATGGATGCTGGTATTGAATATCGGTTCCATAACATTGGTTAAGCCAATATCCTGGTTGAACCTTTAATTGGGTGTAATAAAAACAATGTATAATGTTTGAACTTCACTACTAGTAGTAGTTTGAAGGATATATAACAATTGCATAACACAATAACTCTGTGTAATAAGTTAACTGTGTTTTAAGGAAATAAGCACCATTTTCTGTCCTGACAATGGTATGGGCCTATATCGAGTATCAGCAGAAACTTAAACTTACAATATCGGTATCGGTATATAAAAGGCTGGATCATGCATCCCTAGGGTAAAGGTCATATTGCCCACAAACCATAAAGTTGACAATTTAAACCCCACTTTTCATGGCCTGGTTCTTTTTACAATATGCATGCGTAAAGCACTTTGACTGTGACAAATGGCAAACAAGAGTATCAAAGCAGAGTGTAGAATTGTGGGTAATAGTTCTAGTCAAGTACAGATTAAAAACCTGTCATGTTATTGTACTTTTATTTAAAACACAGGACTCCACTCACATCCAGGTTGTGAAGACAGTACCAGCAGAAGGTGTGTTTACAGCTTTTGCAGAGCATCTGAGCACATCCCTGGTTCCTCTCGATGTAGATGCCACACATGGGACACTGTTTGATGGGCGTCACTGTCAGAGCGGCCTCTATGAAACAGGACAAGAAGACAAATATAGTAAGCATAAGCCCTTATGTGAACAGCAAATATGGATGCCTGGACAGTCCACTAGCAATGTGTAAAAGCTTTATTTTTAGCAGAAGGTCAGAGCTAATTTTGAACTGGGTTACGTGCATGGACAGGCAGATTTTCTTAAATGACAATGCACACTTATACAAGTGAAGACAAAGATTTGAGTTACTAATGAGGCTACAAATGTATGGAACCATAAAATGGACATGTGATGATGTGAGAACTAGTTCTGTTTAAAAGCATAGTCTGCAACATAGTCAATCCTAGTTCTAGTCTAGTTCCATTTTGCCTCTGGTTTAGACCCGGTTTAGTTCAGTTTGTCCTGGATCCTTTGGGTTAAAGGTATATTGTGCAACATTCCTTATGTGGGGTCCTCCACCTGCTCATCTTCTTAGGGATGTTTTTTGTTTTGCAAGGAATACTACAAAGTATGGCATTCAACATATGTATTTCCATGGAGATAAGCAGTGCCACTAGGCCATGTAACAGGTCAGATCTGTGGAGAGGAAAACCACTCTCAGTAACAATGTTATTCAAGGGAATTTTAGAAATAACTGAATTGTATTGAATAAATGCAAAATCAATACGTTTAATACCATACTCCAAGACGTTCCAGACATCTCCATGGAGACATGCAAATAACAGACCCTCTAACCAGAAAAGTGCACCTACAAGATCTGATCTATTCCACCTTGGTTTGATTCAGTCCTACTTACATATGGCTCAAGCCGGCTTTCAACCGTTTTTTTTGCCATAGGCCGGTCAGTAATGTAAACTCCAAAGGAAACATGCAACACCTTCTCATTTGCAACGATGACCTGGTTATGTGCGTGACGTCAGTTGGTTAAAAACGATTGCTGTTTTGTCTGTTATTGACTGCAGTTTGTACGTAGTGCACGTGGGAGCTGATTACTAGTGTTATATAAGCTAATGATTAAAACAAGGTCACTATATTGTGAGCACTAAAATACAGTACAATCAAATGTTGACCTGGTTTTATTGTCTGCGCCACTTACAAACGTGACCATGTTTATTGGAAAACATTATAAAGCTGCCCCACTCCACTGCCCTATAATTCACTGCAAACTGATTAATCAGTTAGCTGAGTAATTAATATTTGTATTAGACAATGCCATTTTGGAACTTTGTATATATATTGCAATATGCCGCACACACTTTAATAATATTTACTCTCCAACACCATGCACTGTATAAAAGACGTAGTAAGTACAAGAAACTGATTACAGCTGTGTTAAGCTCATAGACTGTACACAGTCGATGGTTAATCTACATCTTATTCGTAAAGCTTATGTAGTTTTACTGTACTATAATATGAACCATTGATTTAAATTATTTTTAGATGGTGTCTGCAATTTTTATTTTATAAAAGGTACATTCTAAACAGACTCTAACCCTTTATACACAGAAAATAAAAGTATAAAGCAACAACAATTAGGCTACAATAGTATTCACATTAAAATAAAGACAGTCAAAACACCTTATAGCAATTTTAGTAAAGAAAGTTGTTGAAGTTTGTCTTAACTAGTGTAGAATAATAAGAAATGGTCCACACTGAAGGTGCTATGTAGGTCAACTACAACAGCAAATGAGTAAGTGGGAGTGACTAAGTGGCCACACTTCTAAATTAATTTATTCTTTAAAAAATGTTTTATTTTAATAAGTTTGCCATCATATGACAATTATTGTACATTCTTTAAAATGAATCAGCTCAGTGTGTAAACAACATGAAATTGGTTTCTCTTCTCCAAACAGGAAGTGTTTTTGTCTGACCTGCTTTCATTTCCACTGGGGGCTAACATCATGGGCTGCTGCTCAGGACAGGTGTGTTTGTCCTCCCATGCTCCTCGACAGCCTGAGCAGAAGACAGTGTGGCAGGTGGTACAGGACACAGCCGTGGGACGCCCTTCAGATGAGAGCTGCACACTGCACACAGACTGGCATTCAAGTACCGGGCACCAGGCTTTGCTGGGGTCTAACTTCACCTCTGCAAACAGAAAACATTTTGATTTATCAGCTTTATAGTGACATAGTCCCATCTCAAATTATGGTTTGTAAAAATATATATATATTTTTAGTTGCATACCTATACCCACACTGTGTTAGCCTTTTTTAAGTCAATCAAATTTTTAGGTTTCAATAGTTAGCTTGTCTAGAGGTTTGCCTGCACTTTGCATGCTTTTATGTCAGCGTTAATTTCAGTAATGTTTTCCCCTATTGACATTAGGAGTGCTGTGATTTACAGAGAACATACAACACACTTTGTTACATTAAACCTGCTACACTATAACATATTTTCCTGAGTGATAACTTTTTTGTAGCAAAAAGAGAAAATAGCTCAAGCATGTGGAACTCAGCACTGATACTTGTGCACTGCCTGCAGCAAACATGTGACGAGGAAAACCCAATGCATGACCTTTGAGTAAAGGCCTTTTTTCACAAACAAAATTCCTACCTCTTTCAAATCTCATTCGATGATAGAGCTTGGCTTCAGCTACTCCAGCTAAAGCTTCAATCTGGAACAATACACACAGAAAAGAACAATTAGAAGTCATGTTTTATTTAGAGGTAAAAGTAATTTAAGTATTAGTATAGTATTGCTCACAATAACCAGATCAATATTGAGAATAACTCGAAACCTATTACACTCAAAATGTTATGAAAACTACTAATAGTGGCACTAGTGGTAGTATTAACCAACTACTAATAACTCAAACTGATGCATGTTTGACAAGCGGTCTCTTATCAGTCGCTGTCTTGAGCTAAGAATAACATAACAGATCAAACACAAACATGCAGAAAAGGAAATTTGAAGCAGAGTTTCCAAATGTTTGTGAAACAGCAGTAAAAGTTTTTCAGGTTTTGCAAGAGGGTTTCCCTGTATGACCTGCCCAACACAATACTGTAGCTTTCTATTTTCTGGTTAGATACAAAACATAAAAGTGGGAAATTTTTTTGAAATAAGCAAACTCAGGCAGGCCATGAATTTCCAGAGTATAAAAATTTGAACATTTGGTATAAATCACTACAAGTCCTAACACTTAACACTTAAAGGAGACTGTTTCATCTTTAATAACCATTGTGTGTTTTTTAGCAAATATAAGCTGCCCTACAGTTCAAAACAGTTAACATTTATCAACATCAACAACAATATAACAACAACAACAGTTGTTGTTATATTGTTGTTGTTGTACTATTACATATTAAGACTTTTACCCATTAAGTATAATCAAATGGCAAAACATCCTACACAATACATACGCACGGTTATTATTATCTACCATTTTCCATAAGAAAACATTATGAATTCCAGCTAGAGAGAGAATATGCCAAATCAAAATGGTTTCAACTATGGATACAAGTAAATATATCAGTTTAAATATATCATCCCACACACTAATACACATTTACATTTTTGCAGCATTCAGAGCAAATCAATTTTAAGAGACACAACAGTTGTTTGGACAGCCTTGTGAAACAGCAGTTCAAAGGTTTTTCTCATATGACAAAATAATATGACAATGAACACTGAAGAATTCCCTTAACAATCAGACTAAGGCAGTGCCTAAATTACCAGTGTATAAAAGTGAAAGTGTTCAGCCCACACATTAGCATGACACACTCAAAACATGATGACTTCTTACCACATTTAGGGCAAAAACAATGACAGGAATATACCACAAAATTATTTATTTCTTAGCCATTGAAGGCTAGCATTTTGTTCCATAAAAAAGTTAAAAAAATCAAATGGCACCAACATTTCTTTTTTTTTAATCTTATAAATAACATACAGAATAATGTATAAAAGTACATGTGAATATTATATATATTAAGTATATTAGAATGGCAAAACATCCTACACAGTGCATGCACAGTTATCATGATCTACCATTTTCCATAAGAAAACATTTAATACTTTAAAATTAATTATGATGTATATAGTTAATTGGATATATTGTTTACAAATGTGATTGTATCACTCACACACAAGCTGATTAGTGGCAGGCTGATGGTCTGGCCATTACATACTGTTTGTACTGTTGACCCAGTTTAAAGCAGGACATACCTCAGAGTCCAGTAGCACGCCTGTCTTCTGGCAGCTCATATCGGGGCAGGTGATAGGTGCCCCTCCACCCTCAAAAATGGCCAGCTTAACATACTGCTGCAAGCACTGTGCACAAAAAGAAACATGGGTATAGAAATAATGCAAAACTTTTCTTTTTTTTTTTTCTTTTTTTTTTTTAAAGGCTTAAAACAGATTGTGAAAATGGGGCAAAGCATCTTGTCGAGTCATCATAAATCATTTAAAGGTTTGATTGTGACATAAATATGTGACATATTACAAAAAAAGCCTTTTTAAGGAACAGAAAATGAAATGCCTCATTTTGGCAAGAAACCCATAATATGATAGATCTGATGAATTTCCACATGTTAATAATAATAATAATATATTGTTAATATTACCTACCCCTATAAAATCACTAACGACTTTGGTTGGAGCTTTAGAGCACCTCAATTGGACAAACAAAACCAAGAGGCATTTACTGGAGACAAAGCAAGTCTCAATCTGAGAAGTAGGATACAGCTCTAATCAGAATTAATTTCCCAACAGAGAATCTATTTTAAGAAAACAAGTTTGTGAAGAAGCCCAGCGCAAGATATTTTACCAGACATGCTTTGTTTTGTTCATTTTTAAACTACCGGTAAATTTTCCAAAACCAATCTTTGTTGTTTCTTCATTAAACTGACCACATACAATGACTTAAACTATGAGCAAACGAAATTAACTAAATATAGTTCTATTTTTTTTTTTTAAAGTAAAATGTATCCTTCAAAAATGTCTGTTACAAATAAAACACTACAAATAATAATAAATGCTTGGTTTATTAATTACAGTTACAACTGGTGGACATTTAGTTTGGTTTATGTTTGGTTTATGTTTGGTTTATCAAGAGTTTGGGTTAGTTGATGTGCTGGCAGTAAAAGGACACAAAAATGGATTGAGGATGTTTTGAAGCAACACAATTTGGAAGACATTCAGTATTGGATCTTTTTCACACATTACCATGACAATCAGATGGGATGGCAAATTTAAGCTATAATAAAACATGAAATGGGTTACAATAGCATCATAGACAGGAATATAGTGAAGGGCGATATAGCTGTTGCAATACTGGTATCAGTGGAAATCAATATATTTTCGGGGATAATGGTATTGTCCGATATCAATATTCAATAACTTTTTGTGTTTTTTTGAGATGCCCCATTCTTTGAGTGCCCATGTGTCATTTCCAGATTGTCCTCATCTGATTTGTCTTTTTCATGAGTAAACATGAAATGAAAGAGCAATTAGGCTGAAAAATAAGTCTGTAGGTTTACGCAAAGAAATATGTATATATATGTATTAATTATTTTATATATCAGATAAATATATATTGTTATTGTATATTGTATATATATATATTATAAATATATATTTTGTTATTATTTGACAGTGAAAAGTGTAAGTGTGAAAAGCTGTGATCTTTACATCAACTTAAGATTTATTCCATAACAAAGCCCACAAAATTAAAAGCTAAATATGGATATCAGCAAATATCTGTTATCGGCCACAGCAGCAGGTCAAAAATGGGATATTGGTATTGGCCCATTCCTAAAATGTCCAACGTAAATGTGTTGAACTCACCGCTGTACAAAAAGTGCAGTTGCAGTTCAGCAGTTCCTTCATGGCTGCAGAGGGCTGCTCCATAAGGCAGAGTTTGCAAAAAAACTCACAAGCTCTCTTTTCCAGGCTAGTTCCCCTCTTCGGGCTAGCTTCCCCCTCCGGGCTAGCTCCTCTGATTGGGGTAGGACTCTTGGCAGCCATGTTTGAGTTTAAGATTAGAGTTCTTGAGGAAAAGAACAGGCCAGTCCTAGCCTTTCTGCAGCAGAGAAAATGGTTGTGCCATTCTGTTGTTCCTGAACCCTTAAACAAGACAGACAGTTATTAAAATGCACACACACTAGTCCAATCAAACCAGGCCTTAACAAGCACGAAAAGTTTGTCCATAATGGGTGCAACTAATCCTTGTGATTCCAACTTATGTGGTGCACTCAGATGTCCTGACAATGTTATTGCCTTGTGACTGGAATAATGGTTTTGTCACCACTCAAACATGAAGGTGTGTGACAATGAGATAATGTGACAATGACAATGAATTTATAATGTGATATTTTGTGATTTTACTGTTTTGTAATAATTGTGTTTGTGCTTTTACCTTGGCCAGGTCTTTGTTGAAAAAGAAATTCTGAATCTCAATGGGACCTCCTTGTTGAATAAAGGTTAAAAAAAAATGTAATCATATAATCAACAGAATTATTTTATTTTATTAGGCAGGCTAGGGCTGTCACGGTTTAAGAATTTCTCTTGCAGTAACTTTATGTGCCTCTGCACTGTGGTTTGCTATGTGTGCAGTTATGAGGATATATTATTATAATTCTTCAGTGAGTAACATGTAAAGCCTGTACACCTATGGTAAACCCCCACAGAAGCGCCTGCAGGTGTACACCTGTATGTACCTTGAATGTCCCCATTGAATGACCAAACCGTTCACCAAACCCGTTCTTTCTGATACTGGGTGTAGCATTTTCTTTACAATCTTTACAGACTCAACAATAAAAGGTAGGTATATAGCTTTCTGTAAACAAACTAAAAGATCATGATTGTGACAGTGTTTTTCAGCCCCAGAAGTAATAAGTCCATAATCTTGTGAGGGAATTCTCCAGGTAAAGTGGCAAGGGTCATACTACAGCTAAGTCAAACAAACACCCCCCACCCTTAGCAATGAGAAATGGTAAATGATCACATTTTTTATATAGCACTTTACCACCTTCAAGGCACTTTGTCAACCACTCACATTCGTGCGCCAGTGTACACAGACACTGGGGATGAGGGGGCTTAAGTGTCTTGCCCAAAGACACAACAACAGCATTAATCTCTCTATGCTCTGTCAACCGAGCTACTGTTGCCCCAGTAGCTTAGACTTATATATAAAGACGTCACGGCAATGCAATCACACCAGTGGTTAATTTAAGGCTTCATGCCTTTCTCTTATGCTATGAATTCAAATGTAACACGTGCAAATCAGAAACTGTGGGTTGTCTGTTGTCCTGTGCACATTGAGTTTTCTGCACAGTCACTGTGTAATCCAATGCAATTCTTTCCTTCGGGCTGGGCCAAACGAATGCAGCTGCAGTCAGCAAGCCACAGCACATATAGAGCATATAGGAAAATAACAGGTTTGAAAATTAGGCTTTACCGTATGGAGACTAACAATAGGCCTTCTGCAATACTGCACTTGCTGTTCAAATGGAGTTAACTTGTAGTTACCAGTTGGAATAAAATAATACTTTAAGCATGGTTGCCATTGTTTGGTATAAAAGATGTTCTGAAAAAAATACATAATAACCACCATGCGTGCTTGTTTTTACTACTCCTACTTGTTATAACTGTTGTTGGACATCATTTCATTGGCTGGGGTTCCAGTGCAGTAAAAAAAAAAAAAAACTAGATGGCAAACTTCATGGGGACTTAAAATGGAAAACTACATTTACTTAGTGATGTGATGATGCCTGCCTGGTTTAACAGAAGCCCACTGTGTAGAAATTGGGCTGGGGCACAAACTGTGGTACGGCTTTAGCAGTGTAAAGCATAAAACCATTCTGTCTCGTTCAACTTAAGAACCGTCACATGGATTCCTACAATAGTCCTCTATACAATGTCAGCAGAGGTCAATTAAAAAACTTGTCTAACCTAAATGTGTAGTATGTTAGAAGCATTACTATAACTACAATATCGGAAATGTGACTCATCTGCAGACTGCA
Source organism: Odontamblyopus lacepedii (assembly GCA_034769755.1). Taxonomy (NCBI): domain Eukaryota; kingdom Metazoa; phylum Chordata; class Actinopteri; order Gobiiformes; family Gobiidae; genus Odontamblyopus; species Odontamblyopus lacepedii. Next base: position 24,956,461 of record CM068347.1, read on the forward strand.
TGCCATACCCCAAGGTTGCATGCAGTCTAGGTAGGTGGGATAGGTTAACATCTCTTTGGCGTATTTGCTAGCTATTATTGTATAATGTAAACCACAAAGGGTGACAAACTCGGGATAGGCAGAGCAAAATATGTATTACGGGAAATATTTACGGGCTTACCTTGCATGTGAATTCACCACAAGCTGTTTGTAGGAGGGGGACTCCCCTGTCTACGTCCAAAACCGCATTGCACTCTCATGAGATTCAGACGCTTCAAACTAGTGTCAGTGGAAATACGTCGATTGTCGTTGCCTGGTGTGCAAAGATTAACTCAAATCCTGGACAAAAACATATTAAAACGTTCGTCTTTCCGCTCCTTGGTGTGTGGACGATCCCTGCCCCCCTTGTTAATGCGTTGCTGTTGTTGTTTCCATCCAGGAAGAAGTGTGTATATAGTGAGTGGCACAGGGCGGGCTCTCCCCGCTCACCACTGCTCCTTCTGGCTGCTCGACTGCACTGCACCTAGTAAAAGGGCGTCTGGACATTCATTTAGCCTATATTTATCAACAATATGGAACATTTATACGACTACTCCAGTAACCCTAGTCAGAGGGGTTACATGATTGGATGTGGGAGAAATGATTACTTTGAAACCAACAGTCCAAGCTGTGGGGTGTCCTTATTTACCCGGGACTGTCCAAGTTTTGGTAGATGCATCCATTGACAAACCATTGATTTTTCTGTTATATACAAGAAATATCCCAGGTGTCCTTATTTCTGACCAATTTGTGTGGTCCAATGTGACCAATGGACCAATGTGAACTACTGTGTCCAAGTCATTTTCCTTGTGGATTAATAAGGTTTGTCTAGGTCTAATAGCCTACAGAAAACCGTGCTTGAAAATGGACATTAGGTAAATAAGACAGTACAGGTTATATACTGACCTATAAGTGAGTTGAGAATGGACCATGTTAGGCGCTTTTTTCACAAAAATTTTATTTACACCAATCACCCTGGGTGTGTCCAAGCTCTGAATTTAGAGAATATGGTCAATTTGGTCAACCCTAGGAATACCCACCATGGAAACTGAGAGAAGGGAGCCCAGGAAGCAAAGAACAAACAAGGTACAGCTAGATGCCCATCCCTGACTTGTCAAACAAAAGCTTCAAGCCTCCGCGGTGCAAGTGGACTCTGATGCGGATCCGTTCGGCGGATACCTCCACTGCGGATCCGCCGCGAATACTTTTTGCTATCTGGGTTGCCCTCTTTCATATAATCGTCTCAGTTTCTTGTGGCCCCTAAAATGAGTAGCTGTCTGGCATTTTTGTTTCATAAAGGTAGCTCACTGGAGGAAAAAAGTTGGAGACCCCTTAAGTACAGCCTCTAATGGTTAACCTTGCGCAGGACAAAGGGGCAGGGGCAGGGCCAGAGACAAAAAAGCAAGCAAAAATTTACTTCACGAAAAACTCAGGCAGGCAGGGACCATGGTTAAAAAAATCTTCGGAGGTGAATCCAAGGCAAGGAGGGAAGTCACTAACTCACGTTCACTTTCCTGAAGGGAAAACACAGACCAGCGCAGCCACCACCTACACCCACTACCTCAGCAAGGAATGCATTTTACTCACTACAATACTTTTAAATTTAAATGTATTTTAGTTTGACAGTTGAGTTAAATAGCAGAAAACCATATATTAATACTCGTACTTTATGTATTTCCTTTAGCTCTTAATTTCAAAGCAATAATTTGGAAATAACAAGTGTACACATTTATATTTTATTGTATTCATTAGTGGATATTTCATTGGTGGAAAATTAATTGACTAATAATTACATAGCCCGTTTTTCCCTTTGTACTCTCTAACTTTCTGTGACTACGAATATTAATTAAAAACATTGCTCTATAAAAATCTTATATTCTTCTGTGCGTGATCCACTCACACCGGTCTGCGCTGTTTAAAGCGCGTCTCCGGCTCCTACCGTCAGACGTTAGTCAGTCTGTGGTCAGATTACAGAGAAAGATCCCGGTGAAATCCACAAAATCCAGGAAAAATCCAGTGTTTATCAGCTACTGTCGACTTCATCAAACCTGACAACCATGGTACGTTTTTGTTTTGCCTTTTGCCATTTCACTGTGTATTCTTTTTTTTTATTAAAAAAAAAAACAACACACACACAAAACAAAACAGTAAACTTCAACTGGCGTTTAACTAGTTCAGATGTTTTTGGTTTCTTTGCTAATTTATTATGTGTATTAGGCGTTAGCGTGTATGTAGTACTTGTAGGGATAATGTTTTGTTATTGTGTGGTCATTCGATTACTATCTGATGCAAACATTTATGTATTTTCCCGGTTTTTTTGGCCTGGTGCTAAGCATTATTTTTACCGTTGCTTACCGTTTACCGTGCCATTTATACTGCAGTGTAGTTGTGACCGCATCGAAAATACACTGCCTTCAGGTGTAATAACCTTTTATAATAACAGTATTACACAAATGCAGCTCAAAAACTTTGGTTTAGAGTTATATAGCTATCTTTTTAGAATATGTGTGATGTTAGCGCTAACTGCTAACATCACTGCCTTTGCTAAGATCAATGTTACTGTTGTAATACGATTCACCTGAGCTGTAAGTATCTTTCAGCTGCCTATAGTAGTATTTCTCATGTAGTTTTCGCTCTCTTTCAGCGTGAGTGCGTCTCGGTCCATGTGGGGCAGGCTGGTGTTCAGATTGGAAACGCCTGCTGGGAGCTGTACTGTCTGGAGCATGGCATTCAACCGGACGGACAGATGCCCAGTGACAAGACTGTGGGAGGAGGAGACGACTCCTTCAATACCTTTTTCTGTGAAACAGGAGCGGGAAAACATGTGCCCAGAACCGTGTTTGTAGACCTAGAGCCAACTGTAGTAGGTAAAGTTTGAATTTAATGTCATTTTTGAAAGTGAGATTTTGGTACTTAGATTGTTCTTAAAATAGCTACTCCTATTTCACATCAAATGCATTTTTAGATGAGGTGCGGACAGGAACCTACCGTCAGCTCTTCCATCCTGAGCAGCTTATCAGTGGAAAGGAAGATGCTGCTAACAACTATGCTCGTGGTCATTACACGATTGGAAAAGAAATTGTTGACCTTGTATTGGATAGGATTCGAAAACTGGTGGGTACTTTTTATTTTCTGTTTAGTTTTATGCTATGGTCATACCATATGGTTATGTTAAATGTCTGTTATATCTTCTTAGGCCGACCAGTGCACTGGTCTCCAGGGCTTCCTGGTGTTCCACAGCTTTGGTGGTGGAACTGGCTCTGGCTTCACCTCTTTGCTGATGGAGCGTCTTTCCGTCGACTATGGCAAGAAGTCAAAGCTGGAGTTCGCCGTCTACCCTGCTCCGCATTTGTCCACTGCTGTGGTGGAGCCCTATAACGCCATCCTGACCACCCACACCACCCTGGAGCACTCCGACTGCACCTTCATGGTCGATAATGAAGCCATCTATGACATCTGCTGCAGAAACCTTGACATTGGGCGCCCAACCTACACCAATTTGAACAGGCTCATGAGTCAGATTGTTTCTTCCATTACAGCTTCTCTTCGCTTTGATGGTGCTCTCAATGTGGATCTCACTGAGTTTCAGACCAATCTAGTGCCGTATCCTCGGATCCATTTCCCTTTGGCCACCTATGCCCCAGTCATCTCTGCTGAGAAGGCTTTTCACGAGCAGTTGACAGTGGCTGAAATAACCAACGCCTGCTTTGAGCCCTCCAACCAGATGGTCAAATGTGACCCTCGCCACGGCAAGTACATGGCCTGCTGCCTGCTTTACCGCGGGGATGTGGTTCCTAAAGATGTCAACTCTGCCATTGCCTCCATTAAGACCAAGCGCACTATCCAGTTTGTAGACTGGTGTCCCACAGGATTCAAGGTGGGCATCAACTTCCAGCCCCCCACTGTGGTCCCTGGAGGAGATCTGGCCAAAGTGCAGAGAGCCGTGTGCATGATGAGCAACACCACGGCCATCGCTGAGGCCTGGGCTCGACTTAACCACAAGTATGACCTGATGTACGCCAAGCGTGCCTTTGTCCATTGGTATGTGGGAGAAGGGATGGAGGAGGGAGAGTTTTCTGAGGCCAGAGAGGACATGGCCGCTTTAGAGAAAGATTATGAGGAAGTGGGTGCTGATTCTGTGGAGGGAGAAGGAGAGGAGGGGGAGGAATATTAGTTTGTGTTAAAACTGTTCAAAACTATCCAATGTTTTATTCTTTATTTGTTAGAAATGTTCTACATAGATTTTAAAATGTATTGAGGTTTGAAGTAAGATTTATTGTTCTTACCGCTTTTAAACCTCCGTGAAGTTGGCCCCCCATCAAACTCAAACCTACACAAAAACTATGTCAATCGTTTGTGCTGTTTTGTGCTGCGATTATGGTTCTTAAGATATTAGAGGAGTTTTATTTTCGGCCAATGACGTCATCTAGCCCTTCAAACTGTTGAATAGCCTCAAAACATGCAGAAAATTATTTTAAAAAAACATTTGTATTTTGTTAATGCTGTTTTGTGACAATTTTGATTTCTGCGAGTATATTTCAAAAATTCTTCATTATTATTTCTGCGGTAATTATAGAATGTCATTTCCGCTCAGTTGACGGCGGCAAACTCCGCAAAACTAGTGGCGATGAAATGATGTATTATTATATAAAATATGAATCAAAAGCAAATTACTAAAGACTTACATACTTTTCTGCAGCTTGAGATCGTTTATCTTCATTAGTTTTGCGCAGTTATGCTGCTGTCAACTTAGCAGAAATGATGTCCTAACTCGCACAAATGAAAATTGCCACAGCATAAACGTTTTCTATAATTTTCTGCCTGTTTTGAGGCTATTTCACGTTTTGAGGGGCTGGATGACGTCATCGGCCGAAAATAAAACTGCAAATATCTTAAGAACCATAATCGCATGAACAAAACTTTTGCAGCACAAAACATCACAAATGAAGCACAAACACCATTTTGGACTGTTTTAGGGCATTTTTAAGCTTCCTGGGGGGCTGGCTGACCCCAATTGGATCTATAAAAGAATCATTAATTTCTCAAAAACAAAAGCAGCACAAACAAAACTTTTTGCAGCACAAACAAAGCACAAATGATTGACATAGTTTTTGTGTAGCTTTGAGATTGAAGGGGGGGGGCAATTTCACGAAGGTCGCTTACAATGGGTTTAGGAATATTATTTGAAATATTTTATAAATGGCAAACAATGCATTTGTTCAATAAACCATATATATGAACTAAAGGCACATTGTTTTGGTGTCTGCTCTATATATAATAGAATCATGTTTCATTGCCAAATGCATAAATACAAGAATAGTTCTGCTGCGAATCAGACTAGACTCAGAAATCAGGTGCATCAGACTAAATAGGTAGACTGGGGCAGTCCGCACATAATGGCAGGTGAAAGCTGCTGGCAAGGAAAGGATACATGAAGCAACATAACCCAAGTGGTGGACATAGTGTACAGAAAATTCTGTAATGGAGAATGAGCGAGCAAAGA